>JARSSU010006985.1:0-31785 GCA_029619165.1 Eurosta solidaginis | reverse complement strand
AGCACCTTTCATTTGATACCCATATCGTACAAACACATTCTAGAGTCACACCTGGTCCACCATTATGGCGATATCTTTGAAAAGAGCGTCCACCTATAAACTAAGGCCCATTCTTTTAAAAATAATCACTAAGCACCTTTCATTTGATACCCATATCGTACAAACACATTCTAGAGTCACCCCTGTCCACCTTTATGTGCGATATCTCGAATAGGCGTCCACCTATAGAACTAAGGCGCACTCCCTTTTAAAATACTCTTTAATACCTTCCATTTGAACCCATGTCATACAAACACATTCAGGGTACCCTAGGTTCATTTTGATAAATGGTGATTTTCCCTTATTTTGTCTCCACAAGCTCTAAGCTGAGTATGTAATGTTCGGTTACACCCGAACTGTAGCCTTCCTCACTTGTTGTTAATGACTTTTGGTTATAGTTGTTTAGATATCATAAAAACAAAGAGCTTATCCAGGTACCGAAAAAGATTTCCAAAAGAGCTTACCTGAAATGATACAAATAAAATAAATTAATTAAAAGGTTTAAAAAAACTTATTTGAGTTATTATATATACATACATATATGCACACGAGTACAGAGAAACCCCTCCTTATGGACACCCTTATTAGGTGGACACCTCCCTTGGCTGAACAGTTTTTTTATGCATACACTATAGCTACAATTTTTAGCACAAATTGCCCTCCGTGGGGCGTACACTTTTTGATATAAAATGGGAATGAAAAACTACTACTGAGCGGACACGAAGCTCTTATCGGCGGACAGTAAGGACGTGTTTTTATGATGTATATGGAACGATTTTCCGTCATCCCTTGTCAAATTAGTTTCGAGATAAACCGGTTCGGCGTTGTGCCATCATCAGTGTCGATTTTCGTTATCCGAGCCATCAAGAGGCAATGGTTGGAATGCACTTTCCACTTATGACAACTCCATCCTTATCTGTCACGCCGTAAATTTTGACTGGTCCGTCTTCGAACCACCTGAGCAGTTGGCTGATAACCAGCATTCACAGCAGAGAGGTGATAACATCCCGCGGCGTGCCCCTTGTTCACTGATTTGGGGCTCATACAACCCACATAATGAAGTAATCTTTCTGCAATTTTACGTGCAGGCGATCCATCTTGTTATGGCTGGATGTACTTAATTTAATCAATACCATTCATGGTCACCTCTTTTTAGACATTGTTGAAAGCCCCGGCAATATATAGGAATACTCCTTAAATTCAAGGACTTTTCTATATTTATTACCACCAGAGCAGCGCGTCTGCCGACTTGATTTTGTGTATGCAAACTGTGTGTTGTGGAGAACAGTTTTTCATCAATGCTGAGTTACGCGGCGATTTAAACCAAGCCCGGCCTACCTGCTTCGAAAAGTAAGTGCTACCTATTGGCTCTTTAGCATCATCTTCTGATAGGAAATGATGTCTAAAAGCGCTTCAAGGGACTCTTATTCTCATTTTGTTTGTTAGTCCCTGGGCCATACTCCTTCTTGCTTTGACTTTCCTCCACAGCGCTGTTTAGCTGGAGCACTCGATGTCCGCACAAACATTTTTTCTTGACATTCTTTTCGCCTTGGAAATTTCACGCTTGTTAATATACTCCTCTAGTATTATTATTAGTAAATGCATAGTAAGTAATAATTAACAAAATCAATTGAAATTCCCGCAGAGTCACTGACTCTAATCAAGTATGACCAAATGATCCAATCCATGGCCAACTGAAATTTTTATGAATGTGAAATTAGCCTTTAAATACGTCACAATTTTTATGACCATGAACTCTTTACGTTGCGCTTAACACATTAAATCTGCAGTAATAAATAAACATACCTACATACATGTATATGCCAAGTGAGTACACAAGTACTTGCGTCATAACCGAATTGGTAAACAAATGCATGGCTAGCTAAATTTATGGTAAAACTAATAACAATAACAATCGGGTAATACCAAACAAATATAGTTGCAATTGTTTCTGTAACACCTAAATGTACTTTATATATGAAATGCTTTTACATATGTGTGTGTTTGCAAAAGTTAGCTATATGCGCATGCGCAAATGTCTGTAACAAACAGCAATAACCGGCAATTGTTGGCTATTTATTTAATAGTAAACTATTGAGCCATATTATAGCCATTAAACAGGTGACATAAGTAATAGCAACCGGAACTAAGTGTATAACAACGCTTGAGTTCAGTATGTTTATATACGGTTGTAATGGGCCTATAAATTTATACGGTTTTTTGTTAGTATTTCGTTACAAATAGGTATTTTGGGACGTCCTTCACTCTCAAGGTCCAATCTGCTAGACCGTAGTACTCTATGCATACTTTCAAAGAAATGCTTCTCAAATATCAAAGCGAAGCATATGACGCAATTAACTCTGCGTTGTGCTAATACTTTTCTCGATATACAGAGAAAAAACGGTTGATAAGATTTCCTCTGGTATTGAGAGTTGCGAGAATGTAGGAAACAAGACCATCGGGATTTTATTAAACAGCTTAATTATTTCTTTGATTTTGTGTTCGATTTTCTATTTTTATGAATCACTTATATGTCATACCTAACTAATGTTAAAATTTAATTCACGGTTTAACCAGAAAAGACCATGCGGTTTCTCAAGTATAGTAACCGATTTCCAAGCACATATGTAAATATATTATTGAGGTGTGATTTATTTTCATGGTGAAATTTTTTCTCATGTTCCCTGAGATTTTGATATTAGAGAAGAATAATAAAAATTTGCCCACGACGATGGTTACTAGGACATGTTTGTGAATGCCTCTTCTTCATCAGCTAGCTTTTCCAAATTGTGTGAAATATTCTTAGGCTCGATCAACAGAACTTTACTACACTAATCTAGTATTGAATTTTAAAGTAGTAAGGAGTGAAAATTTTGGGTAATATTTTGCTGCTATTTTACTACTTTAGTAATGCAATGTGCGCAAAAAAGCGAAGCTCGATTTATCTCCGCCCTGGAAAGTGGAAATCGAAAGAAAAGAAAAAAGAAATGGAGGAGATAAAGTAGAGGAAGTTGGAAGGAAGCCTGAAAAGTAAAAGGAACAAGAGAACGAGGGAGAATGAGAGTAAAAGTAAGCACTATTTGAGAAAAAGTAGGAATGAGAGTTAGACTTAATAAGAGCAAGAGCAGGGAGAGTAAGACAAGAGGAAATTAAAATAGTATAAGATAGTGAGAAAAAAAAAGAGGTAGGTAGATGGATAGAGAAAGTCAGAACAGCGTCTCTTGGGTTCGATTATAAGATTGGGAGTATTTCATATTGCTCTAAATCAGGGCTATTCATTTCATAGCACAATTGTGCCCTCTCAATTCACACGCATATGATTCGCTCTGTCGTCGTTAATTGAGTTAGTTGTCGCTTGGCACTTGGCGGAGCAACATCGGTGGTGGGTATTGGCTGATCGGTATCAAAATATATATGAAAAATTATACGCGATACATATGCTCGTTGCTTGCTAGTAAGCGACTAAATGAAAAATCAGTTCACCCGCACGATCATCGCGACGATTGCTCTCTCACTAATACAGGTGCACTTTGAATAGCCCTGCTCTAAATGCTTCCAAGGTAAGGCGGAAGTGTTTATAATATGTAAAGATCTTTGCTGCGGTTGTATAACGAATCGATGAATATTACGATATCGATTTTCGATGACACTTTTTTATATTCGATAGTCTTTGATCAGCTTACGAAGCCAAATAATTGAAAAATACTTTATTTTTTTAACGGCATTAGATATGAAGACGCTCTTCTTTCATTTAATCTCAATAATTGTCACATCGACAACAATATCAAAATTAAGTTAGTGAATAGCACAGTCGTTATCGCAACTGAAAAATCGTTAGTTAAAATGTCGAAAGGGACCATAGTTAAAGTTAGTAAATTAGGTTAGTGATAGGCCGCAGCCTTCTTTTCGCCATCAGGTTAACTTATACACTCTGATTATTTGAAGCATCTTTACTATATATCCTCTGCCGCAGTATATTTTTACACCATTCACCCTTTCTGCTTAATGAGCGTAGCTTCTAACTCTTGGTTGAGATAGGTAAATATTGGGACTTGGGACCATATTCCATCACGAGCTTTCATATAACAATCCTCCCAGATAGTCATCATGATATTGTTTCAGATCGTCAGGCATCTCATTGAAAGCAATGGTCTGTTTTCATATTTCTTAGTTGTGAACAATGTGAAACTGTGTAGTTCCGATGACGAAATCTTTTTCATTTCCTCTCAGGAGCTTCGTAATGGAAAATCTTACCAAAACGTTTGGCACGAAAAAAATTTTTATTATACTTTGCAATATTTTCTGATAATTCTAGCGAATCCAGCATAATCAAAAAAAACAAAACCTTGCGTCATGCAGAAATAATAAAAATATTAAAATTACTTTCGTAATTAATGGCCGACTCTGTTGGCGTTGATTTAAACAACGATGCTGCGTTTTAAATTTATTTTTATTATTTTAAAAAAATTTTCTGTCAACTTTTTTATCAGGCACAACGCAGTTTATTGGTATTTATAATTGCAGTATATGCTATATACATTTTGTATGGCAGTAATGTCGCTCTTATAAGGCTGTGTAACTCTGTGCGGTGTTGGGTTATTGAGTTGACGTCGAAGATGCAGTTACTGGTGCTAAAACATTATTTTGTGACGCCAGTAACATCAGACAAGTACAAACTTTTTATGAGCTGACAAAACTTAAACTAACTTACCTCATGACTGCTAAAAGCTTTAGGAGTGACATCACTTGACAGCTATTGTGTTAACAGTGATTTAATCTTTTAACAACTCTATTCAGTTATTAATTATGCCTAAGGATCGACTGGTTACACGTGCTGAGCAATAGTCAAAATTACTGCCAATAACTTAGAACTCAGGCGATTATTGTTTTCTCATGCTCACATGCAGCACTATCATCATCAACTTTGTGCCACCAATTCACTGCTAAGCAACGTCAATAATTCGCTTAGTGTTATTGTGCCAACTCACTGAGTTGACACAGGCCCTGGCGTTGGTGCCATAGTGTCAACATCACAAAAAAAGCGCCAATACCCAGGCTTACGCTGTTACCGTCACAGTTGTCAGTTTTCTTCGGCACTTCTTTCCATTCATGTTTTTCCTTCTCATTCGCACACTATATTCCCCTCTCTCAGTTTCGATATTTTATGTTGATTTTGTTTCTGATTACAATTTTAACCTATCACTATGAATCCACTGCTGCCGAATTCGGTACACCGAAATATATTGTTATAATTGCAATTATATCGCCGATTTACAACAATGAATTTGTTGTTGCATGAATACATTGACTTTGATTTATTTTGGCGACAAGTTATCGAATTTAATCAACGGAAATACGTCATGGAAAAAAGCTCACTGTGCGCGCATAAATTTGCTTTAAATATGTTCGGCAACGATAAAAATGTATGTACAAATATTTATAGCGATAAAACTGGTAAATTAAATTTATTTTATGGTGTAAACCTGTCACAACACTAAATCGAAAATTGTTTTCAATGCGCGTTCTTCTCTTTCATTTATTTTTTTAATATTCTTGTGGCTCTTTTTAGTATCTAGGTATATTTGTTTGTAGGTTTTTTTTTCAGTTTCCCTTCTTTTCTGCTTCTCTTATACAATGCATAGTAACCCAGATTTGCTGGGCCATAGGTAGAAAAAATTCATTTAATTGCAGAATTAATTAACAAAATAAGCTCAAAATATTTTAGTGGAGAAAATACGTAAATATGGCTACAATTTATTCAATTCAACCTTCGAAAGTGATACAATACTGTCAAAAATTTTGTATATCTAAGTCAGAGATGCACAACACAACAGTAGGTGTATGTGTGAGCCAGAAGGATAGCGAAAAAAGGGGTTGTGTAGCGCAATATATAGCTTCTCCAACCCAATTGTCAACCTCACCTTCGAGCGGCGAATCCCGTTTCACTAACAGACGAGGCTCTGGCGACCCCAAGCTCCTCATAGAACCTTGGGGTGGGGAGGGAGGGATGGCCTGAAGGTTTAATGTGGCCATATAAATCGTTCCCGAGATGGTCGGGCCAGCACCTTAATGGTGCTGTGTTACCGGAGCGTATCGGATCTGTGTCCGACAAAGGACCATCACATCGATAACACTCCCCGGGGCCTTCGGGGAGTAACCTAATCGCTATAACAACAACAACATAGCGAAAAAAGTTTCAGTATAAAAGTTGCTTATTAAATATATCAAAAAACGGTTCAAAATAATGATTTTATATTAACTTGTATTATCTATTATTCTCTTAAATTTTAGTTTTTACTTTTGCTTGGCAAAAATAGAATTAGATTTAATCTGGCGATAGCGGCGTTCGTGATTGATTGTCGTGCTGCTATATCGCGCAGAAAATAACGATCCGCATCAGTAACACATGTGTAAGAATAATTTGGCAGATGTCGCTTTCTAGCCGTCGCACATAGGTAGATTTTAGACATTTAGGCGGCCATAATTGAATTTCTGAAAGTTGCTTGCAATTACAAAAAATTAAAAAAGCACTCCCACAGCTTAAGAGTAGACAGGGGAACAATAATTCTACCCCTTCCCATCCATCGCATATCTGGCGTTAGCTGTCAAGTAATAGGAATTAAGATATTTCTGAAACGCGTGTTATAGTTTTTTTTGAACCTATGTGAAATCGCATGTTTTAACGTGAATATTTTAAGTTTTAAGACAATTGAATTGAGTAATTGTGATGGATTTTGATATTTCAGGTAAATACTAACATTATTAATGGTGCTTGTGATTTTTAAAAGTTATAAATTGATAAAGAACCTATTTTATTTAGGATGTTAAACAAAATTTTTATTTTTTTTTATTTCTGGTGTTCAAAACCAGTTTTGTTATGTTTCCAAGTCCGTCCAAGTGAAAATTAGTTTTAAACATAGTACTTGGCACAATTAGCTTGCCAACTGCATTAAATTTAGCTGCAGATACTTGCATATAGGGGGTTAGATAGAGGGTTTGATGCACCCTTGTTGCTGTACAACAAGAAAAATAGCCTCACTGCGCAGGAATTTTTTAGTGTTACACAGTGTAATATCTATTTTTTTAATATAACCGATTAATTACACAAATTATTATAATTTTTCATTTATTAAACAGTTTTAAGAAGATATAGGCAATAAAATATTTTTGGCCGCCTAAAACTTGAAAATCTACCTATGTTCGTCGTTGTGCATGTAATGCAGTGGCGGATCTAGGGGAGGGGGCGGAGCTATGGGGGCTAAAGCCCCCCTCCGTTCGAACTATATTTTTAATAATAAAAATACTCTAAGTAAGCAGTAATTACTTTGTTCCGCCAAATATAAGAAAAAACTTAGCACCGGAACACATAGCTCCTTTTGTCATCGAAACGACATTTCATCACTTTCATCGCTTTCTTCATTTTCGAAGTTTTCTGCTGTTGATGGCACTTGCTTTTTTATTAAATATCTGATAAAAAAATCCTTTAGTGGCGTTTTATGCAAAATATTTCCTTACCTTTTCATTTCTGCGTTGTGTAAGTGATGACACTTGATAATCGATTAATGTTTTATTATCAGCTGATTACCAAGCTGCCACATCATCATAACGAAAAAAATAAAATAAAATTTTACAAATTTCACAATCCGAGTTACCCAAATAGATTTGGATCCAAAAAAGGGCAAACATTTTAAAGAGGGCCAAAAAAGGGCTGGGGATTAAACCCGAATTACAGAGCTATAATTTACTACCCTTTCTTGGACTACATGATTTCTTAATTGACGTCAAGGTTTAAAGGTGAATTTTTGAAAATACTGCCTCTGGAGGGACTGATTCCAGCATACTCTGAAAGAGTAACGATGGAGGAAATTGTACTTGCTGCTAAAGTTTATAAAGAAGATCTCACCAGTCATAATGAGACAGTGCGGAAAAATGAGATTTTATTGTGGCATAACCATTGCAAAAGTGATCCATTTAAGAGCCATCAAGCAGCTACTGGTGCCCTGAAAATCATTAAATCAGCACACTTTTCTTCATTTTTTCCGAACATGACGACACTGTTGCAAATATTTGCGACTATTCCCGTGACATCAGCGACCGCAGAGCATTCTTTTCTGTTCTAAAGCGCTTGAAGACTTATTTGAGAGTCAACATGTCTGAAAATCGACTGACTGGTCTGGCACTAGGGAACGTCCACAAAGAAATAGAAACGGACATTGAAGAAATAACCGATCTTTTCTGTAAATCGAAGCCCCGACGCCTCGAATCTTTGGATTGGTCGATAGAAGATTGAACCAGCAATAAGTGGGTTTGAAAGAAAGGTTTTTATGACTATTTTTATATGGTTGTTTTATCATTATCTCGAGTGTGCTGAATAAAAGAAGAACTTCGTTTCAGAAAATATTGCTTGTACCTTATTAGTAAGAAATTTAATTTTTTTAATTTTGAAAATCCTCGTTTTGTCATGTCATTTTATATTCTGTATACATTTATTTAACACATCATGGAAAACAAAAACAAAATTTGTAAGTAAAAAAATTTAATGTTTTGAACTAGGGTATCCATATTGTTTTGTAGCCATTTTGCAAATATAAATAGTTCTGTGCTCTCTAACTCTATTAAACGAATTTTTGAATTCAGAAGCTCTCCCAAGAATAGTCCCATAATATTCGCAAAATGATAACGAAAGATAGTCCTTTTAAAGTATAAGTACAATAATCCCGACATGGACTCGAAATAGTGCCGAAATTTACCCTTAAACCATTTTGAAATTGTTCCGCAATCGTCCCCAAAATAATTCCAACGTCCGATCATAATAATTCGGAAACAATCACGAAACAGTACCTAGATAATCGGAGAGCAATCCCGAAATGATACCGAACACAACCAAAAATTAACACCCAAATGATTCCACAACCCAACCCCCGATGTCCCAAAATCGTAATGATATGGTCGTTAAACTAATCTTGATATGATTTCGAAAACAACATGGACCGATTTCAAAATGATCCGAAAACAATCGCAAAATTATCCAAAAGTAGTTCTCAAATCTTACGAATACGGTTAGGAAATTATCCGGAGATAGTCTCGTGAGAATTCAGAAATAATTCCACAAACAAATTGCTAAATTATTACGAAACTATCTGAAAAGAGTTCCGTAATCAAGTCGAAACAATGAGAAGTGATCCCAAAGGATAGCAAAAATAGTTGCCATGTGGTCCTAAATCTACGATATTTGAGCTTAATATAATCCCTGAGAGTGTCTCAGGGAGGCGCGTAGTATGCTAATTTTTCTAGTACTACTTTGACACAGGGAGGAGGTAATGGCTCTGCCCACTTTTCCAAACCGTTTGGATCCAAACCAGTATGACTCTTACATGCCGCAAATGATTGATCTAGGTCAATATGCGTAGAGTAATCACGATAGGAACTATAACAAGATCTACTTTTTCCATTGCCCGTGCGATTTCTGTTCTTTAAAAAACCAAACATAATTTAAGACTTTTAGTCTTATTATTAAGTCACAAAAATGATAGAAAGTTAGCTATACTCAGAGGATGTTAGAGCCTCCTTTTTCGAAAAAAATTTATAGAAAGTAGATAATTTTTTTGGCTAACGTGCCAATATTTATGAAAAACTGTCCTGGCGTTATACGTGATAATAGTATTTGTAAGAGTTCCGGTGCTCGAACTCTTATTTTGGTGGAAATTTCCTTTAAGTCTTTTGCCATGGTTTTGACACTTTTTATTAAGAACAAATACTAGGACCGTTGTCCCACAACCAGAAATAGTCGGAATCAGTCAGAATCTACAAAGAATTCATATCATACTTGGTTTTCTGCAGCATTTCTTGAAAGTAATCTGAGCCTGTACCGAAATAGTGCTAAAAAATTTTAGATTCCAATCAAACGTTTGACTCTTTGGAGATGATGCTCTTTTGACAGTCTTATGTTGCATTTCTACTATAGTTGCTAAAAGCTACTTCTTATCTTTTATACATAGCGCTTTGATTCTTGAAGAAAACAGCATACCATACAATATCAAGGAACGTTAAAAATCACTGAACTAAATTAGCCGTCACTGCAATGACGTGTGCTCCACTATAATCAACTACTTTTTTGAACAATTTTTCGTTCCCACTGAAACTGAAGTGAGCTTCAACGTTCTCACACTTTATCAAATTAAACTTTGGCACTTATATCATCATAACAATAATAACCAGATAGTCAAGCACAATTGTAACGAAGCAAAATCAACACCTTTGTGACATTTCAATCAAATTCAATTGCCATCACTTATTGGAATGTTATTGCGCTGAAGTCCTGCAATAATAGTAAACATTTTTTAAATAACAAAAATAATAAAAAAAGATTATTATAATAAACTAGTTTGAATTTATGGAAAATAAGTATTTGTGTGCGTGAATAATGTGAGTTGCAGACCAGCAAACCACGCCAAAACTCGGTATTTAACGCTTGATTTTGTAATTCAAAACATTTGGGACGGACTTGTACGTTTTTACGAATCGGTTCGGATTTTCGGTTTGGTTGTGATTATTCGATCGTACTTTTCCTGCTGTTGTGAAAACAAGGGCACTATTTGCGAAATAACTTCTGTCTCCTCATATATTTAGAAACTCTTTGGGACCAGTTCTCAAACATGTACATATGAGCCTTTTTCGAAAGGACTTCGGTATTATTTATGGGACTCGTAATCAATTAAGAACTTTTATTGTACAAATAGTCCACTTTTTGCAATACTTTGTAAATTTTTGGAATTAAGTAGTTTATTTTCGCACTGAATTGACATTGTTACGTGCCCAAAAAAAGTAATCGGTTTAAAATGAAGTTGGTTTCAAAACTATATTTTGCTCAAAAAAATTTACATGTTTGTCTTCGAACCAAATTTGAAAAGGGATGACGGAAAATCGTTCCAATATACATCAATTATCCACCCTGTAGGAAAATGAGATAAGTTTACAACAACTAAGGCATGGCGTGGCTGAATGTGTTTGTAACAGTTCAACCATCGTAGAATTGCGGGTTCGCCTTCCACTCCCGGGAGAAAAGGCTTTGAAGAGATTAACAACGTATATTCGTAACCTTGTCCGTACTGATATCACGTTACTTAAATTTTCCCAAATTATTAAATAAATTAGACAAAAAAGTTTCTGAAAAGGTTTACAAAATAAAAGTGGTTTAGTCAAAAGCCCGAATTGCTCAGATCAAGTTGTCCAATCTGACTTCTATCAATAATTGATTTTTAATTAAAATATTGTCATATTCACTTTGCGAAGTACAATGTACAAATAAACTTTTGAATAATTTAATACATACATACATACATATATGCAATACTCCTATATTGCTAATACAAAATGCTCGCAATGAGTTTTGAATTCGAAATCAAAACAAGACAGCCTACAAAATTTTTGTTATTGTAGCAGCATAAGTGTGACAAGAAAAAATTTTAATTAAGTTATATTCGATTATTGATACAAAAACTCTGATGTTTTTGAGCGTACCTATCCTGTAGTAGCAAGTATTACATATGTATGTATGTATATGCATTAGACTGGGTCGATTTATTAACCGATATCGCGCCATCGATTTTCGATAGGATTTGGGCTCAGGACAAAAAAAGTTCCACTACGCATACCCCAAAAAAATAATTTTCGAGTCTGCGAAATTCAGCGATTTTTTCGTTTTTTGTGCATCATTTTCAAGGTTCAAAATAATTTTTTGTGTATTGTTTTCGTGTCAATTGGCAAATGCAAAATTGGTATAAAAGCAGTTTTTTGAAAAAAAATTTCTTTATGGAGATTGGAAGAATTTTGGTCGAAAATTATTTTTTGGGGTATGCGTAGTGGAACTTTTTTTCCTGAGCCCAAATCGTATCTGAAAAACCGATGGCGCGATATAGGTTAACTTCGTCTATACAAATCGACCCAACCCAATATGCATACATATAGTCACATGATGTGAACCTTATTTAAATGGTAGTATTTTTTTAAATATGCTAGAAAGTCAATGACTAAAGTGTTTCGAACGAAAACTACTTGATCACAATGAATTGATGTGTTTGTGTGAACTCTTTACAATTTCAATTAGATAAATAATGAGGTTGCATATGACAGAGAGTATAATTATTATTATGTATAAAAAGTCTATAAACTTTCTAAAATGTCAATATTTTTTATTGACAAAGTGTCAAAGAAGTTCACTCTTCTGCATAAAATCTTTTTCTAGCTGATATTTAATAGCAAGAAAATTTAAACATTGTTTTAAATAAATATTTAGTATACCTCGAAATTAACACTTTCCGCTCGCCTCTAACTTATATTGCACGAGAATCTACATTTTGATATGTCAATCAATATTAGCCTTTATTTGGCATACATATTACATACAGTCAGGATAACCTTGTCTACATTGACTAGAAACCTATGAAAACATATCGTCGGTCCAATGTCAAAGTCACGAATGTGCATATTTGATGTTTTATGAAAAACGCGTTTCAAACTTTGAAGATATTATTAAAGAGAGAGATTTAATTAATAGAGATTAAATTTTGTATATTTCAACCACTATTGGAAGGTTTACTTTTGTGAACCACTAAGTAATGTTAATTGAAAATGTAAATTTTTAAAAATCAAAAAAATGCACATTCGTTTTGGCTTCGAAAAAATTAACATATACAATATTTCGTTTTAAAACAAAATGGTACATCGTTACTTTGGCATTGTACCGACGATATACCATCGATGTATTCGAAGTACTCGATGATGATACACTGATATATATGTATATATCCCCCTTACCACCTATACAACTATTATAAAAGATTTACATATGTCATAACATATGTCTTACACTACAAGGTTAACAGTTTGAGCCTAAATATGAAACTTTTTTGTACAATATGACCAAACCAAATTTGGTTTCAAATGTGTGTAGACTATACCAGCCGTCTTAAAATGAGTGCGCGGAATTGGGTTTCAATTTGAAACTAGAGAGGTTTATACTTGCAGTTAAAAAAAAGAGAATTTATTGGTCGTTGGGTTGTAGCTTGCTCTATCTACTGAGCCTTCACATCTTTGTAAGAAAACATATCATAACACCTCATACATATGTATTACAAAATGTTTCGAAAAAGAGTCTATGATTTGCAGCATTTGTTTAAAAATTTTTTAGCACTAATTTTCAGCTCTTAGGATTTGCTTTAAAACCAGACGATATAAGTTTCTATTTTTAGACTTCTGACACTTTTTGTTTTGTTTTAAAGCCGGATTTGGATTTTAGTCTCATTGCTCAAATAAATTTTAAACTGATTATGAAGAAAATTAAAAAAACTATTAAAAAAAATTAGAGGATAAAATTTCTTACAGTGTACCGGTTGTTCTGAATAGCATTCACAGCACAACTTTTTATTAGTTTATGAAAGGTATAAAATATTGCGTATATTGAGGATAATACCAATTTCACACAGCAGCTTAATGAATTAATTACCTAGTCCCAGTTTTCTACATAAGGCCTTTATTGAACTCAGTCTTCCGTACAAAATAAAAATTCCAAATTATCTCATTAATGCTTTACTGAATGCCTAATGGAGTCAAAAATATAGTATGTTTGTTAATGTAACAAATAACAATCAAAAATAAATATTTTCAATAATTTACGAAAATATTACACCAAAAAATTCAAAAATTTTATTTTCAATGCATTTGCAGTAAAAGATAATATGGCTTTTTCAAAAAACAAAGCGCATATTGGTTAGGTGTAACATCTATGAGTAGTTGGGCATTTTTGATTGACTTTATTTAAGGAGGAAATAGTTGCTATCCATTTAACAAATTTTTTGTAAAAGCGCAATATTTTTGGGGTTGCTGACAGATGTTCGCTTAACAAAGCAAGTGGCTCTGTGTGAAAGGGGAAACTTAATTATGTCATTAAGCGAAATTGTGACTGCATTAATTTTTTGTGTGAAATTGGTATAATTTGTGTATGGTATTCAATATAATATTTGATTCAATAATTTTATGGTTATTTTATTAATTTTTATGATTTTTGTGGTTTTGGTACTTCAATTTTCACTTACTTCACAAGTGACTTGTGTCACTTAATTTTGTGCAGATGCAAACAAACAAAAATTAACAATGGTATTCAATTATACTGTTGTGTATGAATTGAATTGTAATGCATTTTTTTCGAAATATTTCAGCAAAAATTTGTTAAAGTATATATATACATCAAGTTTATATTTATCAAATTTTTTAATTAACTGAAGTGTATCAAAAGTTTTTAAATAGTTGTAGTTAAACACAAAAGACATATAGAACTTAGGAATGTTCCAGCAGACCTGGCAGACATCAGTCTGCCCTAAATGTGGTCTATCTGCACACATTTTAATAAGCTTTTTCGTCTAACTTGCCCTACTCCCTCATTTTCACTTTTTATAATCCTTTATTCACTCCTCCCTCGTCTTTTTCGCTCATCTATCTCTATCTTCGTCTCACTATATATTTTCTCAGTCTCCTTCTCCTTCCCTCTTGTCTCTTCTCTCAAGTTCTTCTCATTCTTCTTCATCCCTTATTGCCAGTCTCAGAGGGTGGCATTTATTTGTTCCAGTCCCATTCCGAGTCTCAGTCCCAGTCTAGTCTAAACCAGCCCAGTCCGTCTCTGGTCTACTTCCCGGAAAAGAGGATTGTAAATACTAATATAGGCAAATGTATATGCCAAATTTTAGGCAAAGCGAATAGAACGTATGTGAATAGGTATGTGGGTATTATCAATTTCATGTCCTTATTTCGGCCTCGATGCATATTTATCAGTTTTGCCAGGTTAATGCGACTAAATCGAATATCACAATGAAAATACTTTAAAGCTCTCAGCAACAGCTTTCATTTGATATCCATATTACACACACATTCAAGGGTATCCGGGTCCACGTTTTGGCCTATATCTCGAGAGCACTAGTCACACAGCGGTATAAAAAATACTCTGTACTAAAGCACGCATCAACAGCTTCAAATTGATACCCATAATGTAAAAACAATCTAGTGTTACCTGATCCCGTTTGGCATATCTGGAGAATAGTCACAATAGGTATGAAAACTACCCTGTTCTAAAGCACTCAACAGCTTTATTGCCATCAGATGTAAAAACAATCTAGTGTTACCCTGATCACTTTGGCTATATTGGAGACTATAGTCACCAATATGTATGAAAACCACCCTGTTCTAAAGCACTCAACAGCTTTCATTTGCCTATCCATATTATATAAAACATATTCTAAGGGTACCAGGGTCCACGTTTGGCCTATTCTCGAGGACCCTAGTCAACAATAGGTATGAAACGCACCCCGTACTAAAGCACTCGTCAACAGCTTTCATTTGATATCCATATTATACACACATTCTAGGGATATCCGGGTCCACGTTTTGGCATATATCTCGAGACCTAGTCACCAATAGGTATGAAGACGTACCCCGTACTAAAGCACTCATCAACAGCTTTCATTTGATATCCATATTGTATAAACACTGTCTAGGGATACACGGGCCCACGTTTTGGCATATATCTCGAGGACCCTAGTCACCCAGTTGTATGAAATTACCCTCTACTAAAAGCACTCATCAAACAGCTATCATTTGATATCCATATTGTATAAACACTGTCTAGGGGTATCCGGGTCCAAGTTTGGCATATCAATCACTCTAGCTATTAAAACACGCATCAAATCCGTTGCGTAGTTTTAAAGGTTAAGCATTCAAAGGGACATAGGACAGAAAAAGCGACTTGTTTATATTATGTAGTAGTGATGCTTTTCATTAACTTCGATGCATATGTTTTGATTGGGAATTTAAAATATGAAGCAATTTTTTTTATATATATTTATAATAATATTCAGACTTATAAATGAAGTTAACTCAAATGATTTTAAGTATTTACCACCACAAATTGATATTTGTCTATTTCACACAGAGGATAATGAAATATTAGTCAGGTTTTTCTACATTGAAGCAGTCTTGAACTCAATGGTCCATACCAAATACAAATTCTAATTAATTATATATAAAGGCCTAATCATTTTTGGGGCTGCTGACAGATGTTTGTTAATGAAACAAGAGGCGCTGTGTGAAAACGAAAAATAATTATTTCATCAAGCAAAATTGTGATTCCACTGAGCTTCTGAAAATGCAAGCCAAGTTTTTATTAAACTTCAAATTAAAATAATCTTTTCAGAATTGCCGATGGTTTGATTTTACGTTGCGTTAAAAGAGTAAATTTGTATAATCAGCTGCAGCATCTAGTCCTATAACATATGTATATATCATAGCATGCTCTCTACGATCTCGGAAACGACTCAACTAATTTGAATGAAATTTGGTACATGTCCATCTTGTCATATTTCTAGACTACCTAAGATGTTGCCAATGAGGGGTATCGTACGAGGTTGCCATATATTTTAGAATTTTAAATATTGAAAGAGATATTCCAATATTGGTATAAACCATGTTTTGTTTGTTGTAGCGATAAGGTTGCTCCCACGAAGGCTTTGGGGAGTGTATCGAGTGAGGTCCTCTTGCCGGATACAGATCCGGTACGCTCCAGTACCATCAGCACCACTTAAGTGCTAGCCCGACCATCGGGAAAGATTTATGTGGCCACATTAAACTTCAGCCATTCCCTCCCTCCCCACCCACAAGTTCCATGAGGAGCTGGGGTCGCCAGAGCCTCGTCTGTTAGTGAAACAGGATTCGCCGCGGATAGGTGAGGTTGACAATTGGGTTTGGAGAAGCTATATATTGCGCTGGCAACCTGAAGGGTTGCGCACACAGCTCCTTGAATCTGGTATTTTAGTCGCCTCTTACGACACGGGTATATTCTGATCCCCTAAACCCGCTGGGGGGGTATCAAACCATCATCATCATTAATTAGCGCTTAACCTAAGCGACATTGGCACGCCAGCTATCCTTGTTTCGCGATATCTGACTGCAATTGGGAGGACCAAGGGATGCCAAGTCTGCCTTCAGCTGCCTCTCCCAACTAAGTGGAGGCTTGCACCTTCCTTTGCTTTCAAACACTTTCTTAGCCCGGGCATCTATTAGCAAAACATAACCTAGTCAGCAAAGCCTTTGGCCTCTTATCCGCTGCACTATCCATGCGTCAAGCTCATTAATATATATACCTCCTTCGATACCCGTTATAGCCATCACAAGAAAATACAATAAATCTTCCGAAGAAATTTTATCTCGAAACACTCCAAAAGTCATTTCATCTTCTCTCAACAACATTTATAATTCCGAGACATATGTACGTACGTCAGTACAGCTATGTGAGAGTGGTGATTTTTGCTTCGTCGAGAGCAGGAATTATATTGTCAATTGCCTACTCACGTCTCGAATTTATTTGCGTACATACGTCAGTAGTGGCGTGACTGGCAGCAAGTTCTTCGTTTTGTCTTCATTACCACAAGGCTCACAATTTTCGCCTTTTATCTAGTCCAGATATACAGCTGATGTAAGGTATTTTGCAAGTATTTCAGGAAAATATTTATGTAGGTTTTCAACTAGGATGAGCAGGAAAATAGTTTATGTAGGTTTTCAACTTAGGATGAGCAGGAAAATATTTTAGGTTTTCAACTTAGGATGACCAGTTAACCTTATTATGTATATTTCTTTGCATGCCCACGACTATCTCAGAAACGGCTCAACTCATTTAGTAAATAGTTAGTGTGCCGCGTGCTACTAATTTGCTATCGAAGAGTTACCGGTTTGTTATCGACGATATATTGGCGTTCTGCAAAATTCTCACAGACGATTAATCTGTGTTTTATTGGTGTGCTGTCGACGAAGTATTGACAATTTATCGATTTAATATCGTGTTATAAATTTTCTATCGTTAGCAAAGGTTATCGATTCTTTATCAACTGCTGATAGGTTTACGTTCGAAAGATTATCGATTTGTTATCGAAAATTTGTCAAATAATTATCGACACGTTTTCAAAATGTTATGATTTTTTATCGAAAAGTAATTATTTTTTTTAAGTTTTAGAATGTAATAAAAAAGTATCGAATTTTTATTGACAAACTATAGGTTTGTTATCGGAGAGTTGCCAATTTGTTATCGCGTTTTACCGATTTGTCGATTTAACGAAAGTATTTCGATTTATTACCGAAAAGCTAATTATTAATTATCGAAAAGTTAGCAATTACTTATCGAAAACTAAAAAGTATCGAAAAGCTTTAGATTTGACACCAAATAGTTACTAAATTGTTATAGGCATGTAATCGATATGTTTCATCGAAAAGTAATAGGTTCTTATCGAAGAAATTTCAATATATTATCGAAAAGTTATCGATTTACGTTTATCTCGAAAAGTTGTATATATATATGTAATATCAAAAGGTTGTCGACTTGATATCTGAAGTGTTGTCGATTTGCAATCAAAAAGTTGCCGATTTGATATTGGTAAGCCATCGAAAAAGTAACGATTTTTATCAACACGTGGCGTTGTCCATTTGTAACCACTGGGTGAGTTGTAGTTAATTTAAAAATATTAGTTTTCCAGACTTACAACTGTATGTTTACATATCAAACTTCGCTAGTACTTAGACACAAACCTTTTGAATTGAATTGATATTTATGGCATCTTCTTTTCTGGAGCAAATGCTACCTCATGTTGCACTGACTTTTGATCTATGAAGGTCGCCTGGTTCTATGCAAAACGGCTCTGTTTGTTGATAATGGTACCCCTTCTTTTATTCATGAGAAACAAATTTGTGAAAGGAACACACACGAACGAGTTGAGGAGAAGCAAGAGGGCGACATTGTTTTCAGAAAAGAAAAACGCCTTAGCAAGCTACAATTTCCTTAAGGGTTTGTTCAGTGTAAGATTATGTTTGATATACAAAACCCCACGTACTTATGTATTTGCGCATGCGCTAGAAAATATCTTCTTTGAATTTGTTAAATTGTATGAGAGTAAGTTTAACTTTCCGGATGAAATTACGTAATTGTTTGCTAAGAGTTAATCTACTTTAAGTCTAAAGCGCTTTTTCAATATTACTGCGATTTTTTTATGATATATTAAATAAATCTATATTAGCAATGTTTCGGCATTTTGTTGCATTTGCATTAAATGCATTTATTTACAAAACTTGCTTACATTTATTTTATTTACGTTTGCTTTTTAATGGAATAAACTATTTTTAATTACATTTCATTGCACATAACAATTCATCAGTAATACCGTTATACGTTTAAAATGCACTTTGGTTTATATGACACAGCATTGTAAAAAAGGAGTGAATTTTTTGACAAATAAAATTTTATTATGCAACCAAATTCAATAACTTTTAGCCAGAAAATTTTCGATAGCTTTATTGATCAGTTTCTGTCGTCATGCCTTTATTTATTTATTTTTTTGTTTTTCAAAGTAGTCGTATGTGATTTTTATGAATTTTTTTTCGTTCTCATTTGGCAATAATTGGAATGTTCTCCAATTAAATTTGCGTGTTTTAAATCAACCAAAATTGGTCGCAGTA
The DNA here is from genome assembly GCA_029619165.1 of Eurosta solidaginis. Lineage (NCBI taxonomy): Eukaryota > Metazoa > Arthropoda > Insecta > Diptera > Tephritidae > Eurosta > Eurosta solidaginis. Next base: position 12,201 of record JARSSU010006985.1, on the reverse strand, counting down.
AAAGTATGACAATAAATACAAGAGGGATGTTTGCATGTACATATGAATCCTATTTGTGCTTCTTCTCGCAATTTATTTCATTTCGAGTATTATTTACCTAAATTTTTTTGGTTTATTTTGCAATGATACTCAATTTAAACAATGCTGTTCGTGTAAAAAAAGAATGCAGTAATGTTTGCTATCAGCAACAGCTTTTGGATCCAAGTCTCTTGAATGGGAATGAAGCTGATGAAAGCTCGGAAAAAATTTCGATAACTAAATATACGCCACTATCATATGCTCCTTTTTCAGCGGCTTCTATATTGCTGCGTAAGATATGTACATACGTCGTGCTATAGAGAAAATAGTTTCATTTGGATTCAAAACGGCCTGCCACCCCGATTATCAGACTGAAAAATTATCTAAATAAACTGTCTTCTACTCGGCACTAGCTCAGTTGGTTTTATTTTAGACCTAATTGCTCTTACTTTGTATTTTTCGTCAGCTCCTTTCTGAGCACTTCGCGTCAGAACTTTTCTATTCAGAATTTCTCTTTTTGAGCACTTCACGTTAACTCCGTTTTCAACACTAAACACCAATCCCTTAAATATATTAATATATACATTTCTTCTGCACTTGTGTTTGTGACTGAACACCTCCTTGACCGATTTTGATGAAATTTTGTGCGTGTTTTCACGGGGACTTGAGGATTTGTTGAATTTACAATTGGGTCTTTTTTATTCCTTATCTTCCCGGAAAAACAATGTCGCGATTTCCTTGAAATTTGGCCCAGGGGTACCTCTTTGACTATGTTTACATTAGAAACTCTTCATTCCGTGAATTTGACACAGGGCCGACATATTCTAAGAACTGCAATTTATAGTGCGATTTGCTTGAAATTCGATACAGTAGGATCCCCTTGACCAAGTAAACATTTAAGGAAGTTTTCTTTCCTGGAAGAGAACTAGAGAACGACTTATTCCGAAAAATCTAATATGAAAAAATGACATTTATGGTGCGATTTGCCCTAAATTTAGTAAAGTGGTTCTTCTTCGACAGGCTTAATATTCGGGATGCCTTCTTTCCGCAATGTGGATCGGTGTGGTTTGTTTGAAATTAATTATTCAGACAGTCTTTGAAAAAAAAAGCTAATGCAAAATCTGTTGGGAACTTTTTAACTCAAGATCGGATGAACCAATTTCAAAGTTATAGCTGCGTTAGTTTCGTAGATGGCTTCTAAGTGGGTTTATGTTCCATATGTGGGCCCATTTTCGAATTGCAAACTAAAATGTGGACCAGGATATGTTAAGGACAACAAGGGGTGGTTGTTAAGCAGAAGAGCGAAAGCGAAAGGGAGAGTTATACAAGAAGCAATAGGCTGAAAAAGATAATTGGAATTTGAGAGGAAGAAAAAAGGGAGGGGTGATGGAGAAAAAAGTTGGAGTAGCAAATGGATATAAATATGGGGAAAGTGGGAGGGGAAGATAGAAAGGAGAGGAAACTAGAGAAGAGAAGGAGATTAAGAAAAATAGAGGAACGATGAGGAAGAGAAATTAAGTGGATGTAAAGGAAATAAAAATCAAGAAATGGAAAGGGGGAAGATACGGAGAGGGAAAGGGGTGACATCGATTTTATATTGAAGTTTTACGGTATCAATTTCATAAAAAGCCGATCTGCCTTTAAATAAATAACACTCCGATAAGAAATAGATAGCTTTTCGAAATTTATACCTATTTGATAAAAAATCGATAACTTTTCGATTACAAATTCATAACACGCCGATAAAAAATTGGTAACACCCCTATAATAAATCGAGAATTTTTTGATAGCATAAGGACAACTTTCTTATAAATAAAAGTTAACTTCTCGATAGCAAATGGATATTTTTCAATAACAAATCGATACATTTTTGATAACTAATCGATAGCACGCCGACAACAAATCTGTAAAACTCCAATAACAAATCGATGTTTTTTGATTACGTATCGAAAATGTTTATTTAAATAATCAATAACATATCCATAAATTTTTGATAATTAATCTATAACTTTTCGATATCACGCCTACAACACATTGGTAACAATCCAATAATAAATCAATATTTTTCATAATATATCGCTAAATTTTCGATACGATAACACATCGACTACTTGCAATAAAATTTTTAATAAAAAATCGATAATTTTTCGATTACTAATGGTTAATTTTTGATAATAAACCAAATAATTTTTAACAAAATATCGATGAATAGCTGATAATCGGATAGTCGGTAACTTATTGATAACTTTTGTTGTCGACACCAAATTTACAACATTTCGATAACACTCGTCAATTCGTCGTCACTAACACGTCTTTGCACAATAAACCGATAACTCGTCCATTAAAATTGCATAACAAGCCCATTACCCCGTCGATGGAAAACCGATAACTCATCGATAACAAACCGCTAGCACTTCAATAACGAATTAATAAGACGCCGTATATAAAATACAAACCATACAATTTTCGAAAGTGAACAAAATGTCTATGAATTGAAGTCTGTTGCCTCAAGTGTCCTAAAGTTTTCAATCAATAAAAGAAAAAAAAGTATCAACACATTTTTTACTATTACTTTTACGGCTTTCTCCGTGCCGTCAAAATCAATCCCTTATGCTATCACCTAATCTATTTAGACGTCTATGTTTCTATGCTCCGCAATGTTTATAGTAAGTACAATGTCGCCACTGGCATTTAAATGAGTTTATCAAAAAATTATATGCGCATGTGCCACTGTCACGATCACGAATTTGTGTGATATCTTCGTATAGGTAAACAGAGTTCGAGTGTGCTTTCAGATTGTTTTTCTTGAAAGGCAGTTTGTATATTCATATGTATGTGTCCAGATTTCTTGCTTGCAAATTTTCATTCACACTGAAGTATGTTTTCTTTAATGCAATATCTGCAAATCTAAATTAAGCTGTAACTAATAAATAAATAAAGTAGTCGTGAGTACACACAATGTGTATAATGTGCACTGCATATATATATTTAGCTGTATGTTAACATATTTATCTACTCTTTATTCTTTGTTCTTTGTTTATTGTCTGGTCTTTTGCTAAATACATACCTATGTGTGTTTAAACGCGGTAACCAGTTCAGAGGAAAACTCTTTACTCTTGAAGCCAAACCTGAGATTTTTATACTCAGCTGAGCAGAGCTCACAGAGTATATTAATTTTGTTCGCATAACGGTACCCCGTAACGGCATAAACTAATCGAGATAGATATAGACTTCTATATATCAAAATGATCTGGGCGAAAAAAGAAATTCATTTAACCATGTCCGTCTGTCCGTCCGTTCGTCCGTAAACACGATAACTTGAGTAAATTTTGAGGTATCTTAACGAAATTTGGTATGTAAGTTCCTGGGCACTCCTCCCAGATCACATCTTAAATGAACGAAATCGGACTATAACCACGCCCACTTTTTCGATATCGAAAATTTCGAAAAACCGAAAAAATGCGATAATTCATTACCAAACACGGATAAAGCGATGAAACTTGGTAGGTGGGTTTAACTAATGCACGCAGAATAGAAAATTAGTAAAATTTTGCACAATGGGCGTGGCGCCAGCAACTTTTAAAAGAAGGTAATTTAAAAGTTTTGCAAGCTGTAATTTGGCAGCTGAGTATGTAATGTTCGGTTACACCCGAACTTAGCCTTCCTTACTTGTTTAATTTTACTCCTTTAATCCAAACAGGAAAATTTGTTTAATCGAAAATGTGTATTTCCTTATTTATTACTCATTTTATGTATAAAATATTTTCCGAGTTAAGTGGTGCAACCATAAATTTAAGCCTGGAGGTATTTTTTGAGCATGCCTGGGACCCTTGGAGAAAGATCTGCTTTTGTGCAGAATGTGAATAATAATAAAGAAAAATAAATAAAATGAATTAATTTCAAATAAAACAACTTCAACTTGGCTTTCAGCGCGTAAAAAAAATTTCTTGGGCGTTTTCTTATGATGTGGATACCGCGCTTTACCAAGAAACAGCTTAAATACCAACACACCTAAAGCTTTGTCTGCGCCAGAATCAATCTCGCATACTCACCTAAACACTAAAATGTCGCAGTTGCACCGCAGATACGTCCGTGGATGATAATTTTTTTTAACTGAAGCTGAACTAGTTCGAGAGAACAGAGTATCAATACCTTGACAAATTTTGAAATGTCTAGAGCTCTAAATGTAATTATTTCTCAATACATTCCAGAGATTGAAGGCTTTAACAAGTGACTAATATTGTATAATATTATATTTTCTAACAACAGATCATAATGAACAAGTAAGGAAGGCTAAGTTCGGGTGTAACCGAACATTACATACTCAGTTGAGAGCTATGGAGACAAAATAAGGGAAAATCACCATGTAGGAAAATGAACCTAGGGTAACCCTGGAATGTGTTTGTATGACATGCGTATCAAATGGCAGGTATTAAGAGTATTTTAAGAGGGAGTGGGCATAGTTCTATAGGTGGACACCTTTTCGAGATATCGCCATAAAGGTGGACCAGGGCTGACTCAAGAATTTGTTTGTACGATATGGGTATCAAATGAAGGTGTTAATGAGTATTTTAAAAGGGAGTGGGCCTTAGTTCTATAGGTGGACGCCTTTTCTGGATATCGTTATAAAGATGGACCAGGGGTGACTCTAGAATGCGTTTGTACAATAAGGGTATCAAACGAAAGGTATTAATGAGTATTTTAAAAGGGCGTGGGCCTTAGTTCTATAGGTGGACGGCTTTTCGAGATATCGCCATAAAGGTGGATCATGGGTGACTCTAGAATTTGTTTCTACGGTATGGGTATCAAATGAAAGGTGTTAATGAGAATTTTAAAAGGGAGTGGTGGTAGTTGTACATGTGAAGGCATTTTCGAGATAACGACCAAAATGTGGACCAGGGTGACCCAGAACATCATCTGTCGGGTACCGCTAATTATTTATATATGTAATACCATGAACAGTATTCCTGCCATGATTCCAAGGGCTTTTGATTTCGCCCTGCAGAACTTTTCATTTTCTTCTACTTAATATGGTAGGTGTCACACCTATTTTACAAAGTTTTTTTTCTAAAGTTATATTTTGCGTCAATAAACCAACCCAATTACCATGTTTCAACCCTTTTTTCGTATTTGGTATAGAATTATGGCACTTTTTTCATTTTTCGTAATTTTCGATATCGAAAAATTGGGCGTGGTCATAGTCAGATTTCGGCCATTTTTTATACCAATAGAAAGTGAGTTCAGATAATTATTTGAACTCGAGTTTAGTAAATTTATATCGATTTTTGCTCAAATTATCGTGTTAATGGGCCGGGCGGAAGGACAGACGGTCGACTGTGTATAAAAACTGGGCGTGGCTTCAACCGATTTCGCCCCTTTTCACAAAAACAGTTATCGTGCTAGAATCTAAGCGCTACCAAATTTCACAAGGATTGGTAAATTTTTGTTCGACTTATGGCATTAAAAGTATCCTAGACAAATCAAATGAAAAAGGGCGGAGCCACGCCCATTTTGAAATTTTCTTTTGTTTTTGTATTTTGTTGCACCTATCATTACTGGAGTTGAATGTTGACATAATTTACTTATATACTGTAAAGATATTAAATTTTTTGTAAAAATTTCACTTTATTTTAAAATGAGCGTGGTCGTTCTCCGATTTTGCTAATTTTTATTAAGCATACATATAGTAATAGGAGTAACGTTCCTGCCAAATTTCATCATGATATCTTCAACGACTGCCAAATTACAGCTTGCAAAACTTCTAAATTACCTTCTTTTAAAAGTGGGCGGTGCCACGCCCATTGTCCAAAATTTTACTTATTTTCTATTCTGTGTCATAAGTTCAACTCATCTACCAAGTTTCATCTCTTTATCCCTCTTTGGTAATGAATTATCGCAATTTTCGATTTTCGGAATTTTCGATATCGAAAAAGTGGGCGTGGTTATAGTCCGATATCGTTCATTTTAAATAGCGATCTGAGATGAGCGCCCAGGAACATACATACCAAATTTCGTCAAGATATCTCAAAATTTACTCAAGTTATCGTGTTAACGGACAGACGGACGGACGGACATGGCTTAATCAATTTTTTTTCGATACTGATGATTTTGATATATGGAAGTCTATATCTATCTCGATTCCATTATACCTGTACAACCAACCGTTATCCAATCAAAGTTAATATACTCTGTGAGCTCTGCTCAACTGAGTATAAAAATGACACTGACATGGCACAATGCCTAAACCGGTTTGTATCCAAGGCAAATATGACACGGGTTGACGAAATATCATTCCAATAAACACAGGGCCGCGGATAGCAGCCAGGGCAATTGCCGTGGGGCCCGGCAAGGCAAAGCAGTATTGACAGTACTCTAACTAGGATTTCATAGATACATACATATTTTGTTGCTACAAAAATTTGTTTTAAAATTGAAAATCACTAAACTAAAATCATAAGCATCCAATCAAATACTATGGGGCATAGTCATAGTCGAAATAAAATGTGATTTTAAGTTAGATAAACTTTAAATATTTTGCACACTTACAGTCAGTGTGGCTGAAGGGAGCGTTCTTTTAGTCTATTGTCTCGCGTGAAAAATTTTTACGTTCTACTATGAGCCAAAATCGCTTGACAAGCCTTGGAACATTGGCGTTGAAGTCCAGCCTTGCTCCCAGCATTAGTTTTGAATCGGTAATTTCCATATTCGCAAAAAAGCACGGAAGGTTTTCCTTGGCTGATTCAAGCTCTTAAAATGTACATATTTAGAAAAAGTTAATGTAAGCAAAGCAAACAATGAAATCTAATAATCTATGTTATGTTATTTATTTTACTGGATTGAGTTTATTTTTTAGGGGGCCCGTAAACGCGAACTGTCCCAGGGGTCCCGGCTCGGCTCTCTGGGGCCCTGAATAAACATAAGCTTTAGCAAGTGTTATCAAGGCTATTCCATTTCGTAAAAAGTCACGCTACCTATTCCTGTTTTTCGATGATTGACGCCAATTGGGAATCCAAGGGGGTTGAGTCTTCCACCTGCCGCCTCCAACTCAGTGGATGTCTCCTCCTTCCTCTGCTTCGAAAACTGCGGTGCCAGGAAATACTTCTTGATCAGAGAGTCTTCGTCCATTCGGATGACATGACCTAGCCAGCGAAGCGTTCGTGTTTTTATCCGTCGCACTATCTTTATAGGCAGTAGCAGTAGTAAAGTTCATACGGCTATCAGTATGCCTCCATCGATACTCGCCGTCAACAACACGGACGGGATCATACATCTTCCGAAAGCCATCTCATCTTTCCTCGACACCGTCCATGATTCCGAGCTATATATCAGTACAGTATGATGAGCGATTTTATTGCGTGATGTTTGTTCGTCGAGAAAGGACTTTACTTTGCGTTGTGCGTATTCAGTCTAAAGTAGCTTCTGTTGGAAACAATTATTTTCGATTGTTTCTCGCTGAAGCTGACTTTGTTTTCGCTGTTAATGGTGATTCCCATCACAATCTACTAAATCACAACCTATACAAGATTTGTTATTTTTCGATAGTTGAAAATTCGAATATCCCGATCTAAATTGGATCCCTGGTATATAAAGTTACTTATATATCAGAAAGTGGCGAAGATAAAAAAAAATTTTTTTCAAAGGCCGTTGTACATCAGAATTTGTTTCAAGAACTATGCCAATCTAAAGTTAATATAGCGAGTTTGAATCGAGCTCAAGGCCCTAACAATAATTATTTTATCACTATTATTGTTACGATATATTTTTTCTTAATTGAAAAAAAAATTTTTATTTTTTTTTAATTAGAATAGAAGAAAGAAAAAATTTAGACAGTTGTTTAAAAAACATTTTTTTTTCAATTAAGAAAAAATATATCATAACAATAATAATGATAAAATAATTATTTTTAGGCCTTGAGCTCGATTCAAATTCGCGATCTTACAAATCAGTAGGCCGATATAACAACAAAAATTGTTAAAGCTAATATATTCAAACTGAAATATAGTACATAAAGAGAATGTGGGGTCTTCTTCAAAAAAACAAATGGTTGGTTATATCCGAACCAAGAAGAGATGAATATATCATTCACTATAGTTAGTGAAGAATGAACAATTTAGTAGAAAATATAGGGAACTTATTATTTTAGATTTATTACGTCCGACTTCGGCTCTTTCATAAGAGGTACAGACCATACAGACCTGAAAGCAACGCACCTTCGCTACATCGTAATTGAAAAGGTATATTCTTTTCTGCTTTGAACCAGTTTATTGGTATATGCGGTAGTTAACAATTGGACGGTTTGATGTCTACATTCACACTTCATCCATATATATAAAGCCAGTACGGTAATAAACAAACAACACCCACAAAAACTAGATACTGCAGTATAAATATATACTTTTATTTATACAGCAAATATTTACATGTGTACATACATATATGTACAAAATACCACATTGTTTCGTCTACCTTTTTCAAGTACAGAGATAAGATATGGTAAGAAAGAAATGGCATTACAACAAAATGATATATTACCGTATATTTGTATGTTAACATAATTTTTCATTACATTTTCTCGTATGAGTATATTGTTTAATGAGTCTTTTGTTACGGCTTTCGGTTAATAGTGACGTTATAAAAAATGCTTGTTACCTTTTTTTTGCTTTTTAATCTATTTCTTCATTTACCTCTTCTACTTCACGTTTTCTCAGTTTGACACGATTTTATTTCCTTTTTCTTCATTTACCCACGACAATGACATTGACTGCTTTAATTAAGTTGCAAAACGTACATATAAATATGTATATATGTATGTATTAGCTGCTTGAATGCAACAACAATAAAAATAATAACAATAAACAATAATTATGTCAACAACGAAAAAGCAGCAATAACAATTATGTTACGAGAATTATGATATTTTTCCCGTTACAATTTATGTAATGGAAAAACTTTAAAGTAGTAATTCAAGCTGATAAGTATGTGACATTATTTTGTTTAAGCACATTAGACTGAATCGGTCAGCAGATGAAATTAAAGAACAAGCGTTGGTACCAAATACTTTTTCGTCTAGAAAGTTGATTTTTTAAGTTATTTTAAGCCGCTAAAGAGTTGAAGTTAAACCAGAACAAATGCAACATTTGCAACAAAAAATTATTACCTGTTATTCAAGAAGAGATTCGCCGGCTTCGCATACCGACAAGTTATTATTTGTTTATCGGCTTATTATAGGTTTGTTATCAGCTTGTTATCGCCGAGGGATCGGATTTTTTGTTTGTTTTATCATCGGCTTGTTATAGCCGGGTTACAGTGTCATCGAGTTTTATAGTGAGCTTTATCGGTAACTGTTTAATAACAAAAATATGAGTCGCCGATAACAAATTTGATAGAACTAAAACCGATAACACAAACTGTCAACACTCAAGTAAATGATCGATAGCTTTTCTATAGCAAATCTATAACGCTTTGTTAACAAAACGATAACTCTTCTATAAAAAGCTGATATAACTCTGATGAAAAATCTATAATTTTTCAATAGCAAGTTGATAGCAAATAGATAGCTTCTCGATATTATATCTTTAACAAATCGATGGCTTTTCGATAACAAAAATACGAAGAGAACGTTCTCAGAGCCCAAAAGGACACGAGAGGGAAATATGAGTGAAATTTTTTGAGACAAAAATCTAAAAACAATTTTGGCTAAATTTAAAATTTGGCGATAGTCTTTTGCAACGCCTTTTTCGATCTAGCTTAATGTATTTTTGTATAACAGCATGTACGTAATATCTTATATGTGATTACAAAGTAATCATTGCAGTAACTTTGCTTTTAATCACATGCTGTGTGCGCTTATGTGTGTGGGACAATCCAGTTATGTTTTGCACACGACCTTCAGTTTGCAGAGGTTATGAACTTTAAATTTACGTAACTGATCCCAAAAAATGGTATGAATTCCTGACAAAATAGTAAGAAGCATAAATCTAAATTATGGCGCAACACTGTAGGAAATTTCGTGGTATGTTAGTGAAGCTGGTCTTGTTCTGTTCACGAAGAGGTTCATGATTCTCGTATTCAGAATACTCTCGTTTCGCAGAGCATTGGTGGTTCTATCGTCAGGAGTTAAGTAAGGAAAAAGGGAGGTCATGGTGATAGCTTCAAAACTTATATACCTTCGAAAGAGAAGAGGGAACAGGAGTCAGGTGCGGTGCCGCATGAGCGCAATGCAGGTATAATCTTCAGGCAGATATTTAGTTAACGTTAGTCATGTGAGTTGATTCAAAGAGCAAGATTTTGCTGTTTGACGGAGAACCAAAACTTATAGGTGGCAGGTGGCTGGCGTCAACGAGTTGATGGTTGTGAATGGTGAAACTGTGAGTGGTTGTTAATTTCCAAATTACAGGAGAGGTATTGGTGGACAACGTGAGTTGAATTTGGTTGTTTTACCTCGTATTAACTTTTTAACTGGTGTCAACGGGCTCATCACATGTCGTAGAGCGAAAGATATGATAGGCTTCAAAAGGCCAGAATCTAAACCATTGTGAATTCATACAAGTGGCGAATGTTTGATAAAAACATTCACAATAATAAACAGCCTCGATCACCTGTTCAATAGCTGTTCGATTACTTAAATTATTTGTTCAATAGTAGCTGTGTTTTTTTTTACATCTATAGACGTTTACGCTTAAACTTTATATGGACTGCTAAGCGTCAAACTTTAAATACACCTCTGAAATTGCTGCGCATAAAATTTGTCCTACTAAATTTCAATACGCATTATACTCAGATGTAACTGAAATATGTGTTTATATTTCACCTCAACACTAATTCTATGTTTCACCTCTAAAAATTGTGTGTATCCACTATTCATCGCAAGCGATTCAGCTATATGTTATACATTTTGGCCACCAGAGGTTTGTGTCTCCGATTTTACGTACTGTTCTGTAGCTAGTTATTTAACCACTGCCGCTAGATGGGTCTCCTAGGCATTATCTAAGTGAGGACAAGCGTTTTTTTTACGCGCAAATGTAAACGTATACGCGTGTAAGAAAAACACGGCTAGTGTTTTTCAAACATTTTTATAGACGATATCAGTCGTTTGCATTATTTATATATTTTAAAATGCTTGCTTAACTGGCTGCTCACATTTAATCTATTAACTAGATTTTAGAAATGAATATTAATATTTAGTCTGATTTTCTGTATACACATTTAAAAGAAAATCTGATTTGAAACACAAATGGGCAATTCATGGCACTTCAAATTAATAATTGTGAGCAACAAAACAAACCTTTCTTCCATTCTCTGGCCATTTGCGACAGCCGTTCTCCCTGTCAGCTATTAAATGACAGGTAGGTATGGCAATGGAGGAATAGAAAGATTTTTCACTTGTATGTATTCACAATGATCTAAACCGACTCTTATGACAAATCAAGTTATGCCTACGCGTTTTTATCATTTTACGTGTGCAAACCAACATACTTAAATAAAAGTCATTATAAAATGTTTGAGAAATTTATAAACTCGATATGGCTTTCGCCTACTAAATGAAATGCCTGCTGGCATTCACTTCAATTTGGCTGTTGGTGTTTTCTGGCTGATCACTTTTCACAGTGGATATGCGTGCCGTAGTAACGACTAGATGTGAGAACACCAGTTATCCTACCAGTCCTCGAGAAACTTTTTTATTGTCACTATCATTTATTCTATTTATAAACTATATTGGGATCTTAATTTTTTTTAATCTAATACTAGCTTAATAATGCCGAATTTAGTTAATTTTTTCGATGTCAAAGACGCAGAAAATTAATCAAATATTAGAAACTATTTCAATTATCTCCACTTACTTACTTGGGCATTAATAAAATTTGCTACCTTTTGCTTAATGACTATGCTACAAATGAAGTACTTATGATTTAAATTCCAACTTTATAAACTAGCAATTAAAATTCTTAAGCTAAATAGACGTGTGCATATACAGTTTTATGTACATATATACAATTGCATGTATGTATGTATCTGATATGGTCAAGCTTCCACACAAAATTACTACAAAAACATGCCGTTCGTGTTGTTTGGCTTCACATTTCAAGGTGGCGCTTTTGTATGTAAATTGAAATTTAATTTTGAATATGTAACAAATACCACAAAGAGAATGTCAATTAAGTGGTTGCTAAAAATACACACTGA